>CM060952.1:40740044-40747913 GCA_030765055.1 Mantis religiosa
GCCCATTGCTTTTTACCTATCTTCTCCCTCAGCAACATAGTTTTTTCACATTCTAAAAGCAAATGTCATTCTTTATCCCTTTGGTGACACAATGGGCATTTCTCCAGATCCCTCCCTCTTCCCAAACCCTTCAGTTTCACCACCTCTGTTCTGGCCCATGCAAAGCCTGCTCTAGCTGCTTTATCACAAATATCATTGTATTTTTCCCTGTTTCACATCACTTTCATCTCTCTATAAATATACAATGAGCTTTTCAAGTAGAAGCTTCCTAACACTTCTTATCTCTCAATATATTTCGTTCTTAACCTAAGTTCTTTCCAAAATCCACTTTGCAATAATTTCCTCTTTTCCCAGATGACACCAAACCCTATTTTTAACATTTCCTTTATCTTATTCCTCCATGAACCTTTCTTAATTGGTCTTTCCTGTACTATCAAGAATTGAGGCAGAATGTTCTGCTCATCTAAACTCCTATTTCTCGCCCAATATTTTAACACCCTTTCCACCAGTATCCCTCTAGTTCCCAGTCTACACAATTCTGCTTGCGCCACTCAATTTGGTAAAGCTCGTGGTAGGCCCAAAACTTGTTTGCAAAAGTTTCTATGTATCACATTCTTATTTGCACCCCTCCTCCAAACCCCATATCTCTACCCCATACAGCATATTTGCTTCTACTACGGCTGTATAAATTCTCTCCAGATTTTATATTGGCATTCCTGGTAATTCATCTAGCCATGCATTAACAGCTTTTAGTGCAATGTTACCTTTTGCCATGGCCATTCTATTCTGCTTGTTCCAGCCTCCCTTACTGCTTAATCGTACTCCTAGATAATTAAATCTATTGACCTACTCAATTTTTCTTCCTTGTCAGTACCATTTCTCCTGTTAACTTGTTGCCTTTCTTAAATACCATAATTTTGGTTTTCTTTAGATTAATTCCAAGGTTCCATTCCTTACAAAATTTATCTATTGCTCCAATTGCTCTATATATTCCCATCGTGACACTAAGAATCGTTTACCTTTGAGGCATACGAACAACAGCGCATAGGTCTGTAAATCGTACTTTACTTCTCTACAAGGGCTCATTGTCACATAGGAATTACACATGAAGATTCCTATGCTTAAGTGTACAAACCTTTGAACTTCATAAGAATTAGTTAGGTCATTCAATAATTAAAGGAAACATCTGAATTAACAAAACAAAAACAAAAACAAACATGTTATAGCAATCATATTAATGCACTGCTTAGAAGTATTCTGCTCTAACATGAACTCGCCTCCACACATCAGGGAGCCGACGGATGCCATCCACAGTGTCTTGATGTCCTACTATTCGAACAGACTGCTCTACTGCTGCAATAATTGCCTGTCTGGTTCTAAAGCGAACTTCTTTAAGTGATAATTTAATTTTCCCTTGCTATTTTAATACAAGTCTAACAACGATGTTCTTCCAGCAGTACTCTAATAGCAATCACATGTATATCATCACTTGCTGATTGCGGTCTGCCAGCTCCACGTTTTGATGAACGTCTTCCTTTCCTCTACTAAATGCATTCGCCCACCTACGACACGGTACGATACGGTAAAGTCTGTCTACCACAAGCTTCCAATAATTCTGTATGGCAATGTTGACCATTTATACCTCTTGCAACCTGAATTTTAATGAAGTATCTTTGTTCCTCTTTACTAACCATATTTAGAGCACTAAAGATAGCCCACAATTAAAATTACTAAAAATGTCTTATGATCTAAAATTGTCTTCAAATTTACAGCTAACAAACATTAGATGCTCTTATTTTTCATTGTTATAAGCTTACATATTTATTGCTGATAGCAAATGCAGCTGGTGTTGTCACAAATTTTTGGACGACCCATGTATAACACAGGGACAGGGTCTCACAACCTATGAAACCATATACAAAATGTATAGATTAACTGGCATAGGAGAGAAGGGAATATGACAGAGAGACATACAAATAAGGCCAGAGACATTCAGTCCAAGGCAAGCAGTTCCTAGTAATACGGCCGTATATCCAAAAGAAGTTCCTGTTCTGCCGCCGGTTAACGAAACTATAAGTTTATTCATTTTTAAAATACACTAAAAGGGCTCAAATTCCTTTTTCGGCGTGATTACGTGCAGCTTTATCTCCTCCAAGCCCAGTTTCTACTTCAGTTCATTCATAAACTTAATTACTTTCAATACGCTTTGATAAAGCATTTCCTAGTTGACTTTTAATACTTTATATCTTTGCACACAAGCGTTTAAAGATACATTAACTTTTTAATGTTAAGCTAAGGACTAAAGTCTTATTACTTAATCAGTTTAGAACGTTTATTCACATTTTAAATCAGCCATTTACTGAGCAAAACCATTCTTGTTCAACTGTCAACTGTTGTCCTCTTAATTGTCTTCTCTCCATCGCTTCCATTCCTTTGTCTATATCTTCATTGATTTTCCTCGCTTTCATATGCTTGATGGAATCCACTCTTAGCTCAACTTCAGTGATCTTTTTCAGTCATTCACACGACGATCTCACACAGTACTAGTTACCTAGTAATATTGTATAGGGTAGGGCGGGGTTATTCCGCTCACGGGCTTTTCCGCCCTAAATAAGCAAATTGGTTTACTGCCCAACATTCATGGGCAGCGATGACTTCCCTGCCAGTTCATTGTCAAGCTTGGTGTTAGTGCGACGTTTCTCTGAATTTACTTGAGGTTGTAGGCCGCTGTTTTAACAGTATTAACAGAAGAAGATTACAAGGTAAGTAACTTATGTTGCGTTTTTGGCCTTGAATAAGAAATACCGTTTGTAACTTAGGGTCTAGTGTCTACAGATAGATCTTTGATTGAAAATCAGTGTCACTGTAAGTTATAGTTTGGGTTACGTCCCTGTATAGCAGATGGCGCGTTTCTTTTATCATAGCTCTCACATGGCGCGCAATTTCAACAGTTCTACATTTGGGGCTATTCCGCCCAAGCAAAGAGGAGTTTTTTATCACCCAGTTATAATATACGTTTTTGTACTCTTTTAACATAATTATTTCTTAAACAACTATTACTGATACACACATATAAACAAAGGAAGCGGGAACGAAACTGAACGAGGCCGACATTGCTCGTGCTGCTACGAGCGTATTAAACGACGATGTAAGTATGAGAGGAGCGAACAAGAAAGAAAGCTGTCTGAATGTCAAGCAGATTTCAAGAAAGGAAAACGGACAACAGATAATCTGTTCACAATAAAGACTATAATAGACAAATACCGCAGGAAGAAGAGAGGAAGGGTGTATATGTTCTTTACAGATTTTGAGAAAGCTTTTAATACGATAAACAGAAAAGTTTTAGTTTGAAAATTGAGGATGAGAGGGGTAAGCAGAAGATTTATAAAGGTAGAGAAAATCTATGAAGGGGGTGAAGTTTTGCATAAGGTGGGAAAAAGTGTAATTACAGAGATAACAGAAGAAAAATAGGCCTAAGACAAGGATGCAATATCAGTCCAATTATATTTAACTTGTTTATAGACGAGATAATAGACAAGGTTAAAGAAGGAAATCAGCACTGTCCGGTAATAGCAAACAAAGAAATTCCTAGACTGCTATATGCGAATGACTTAATGGTAGGATCTGTAACCATAGTAGGATTGGAGAAGGCAATAAATGAAATCCAGAAATACTGTGAAGAGTGAAGAATAAAAATAAACATAATTAAGTCAAAAGTTATGATCTTCAAGATGTGAGTTAAACTAAAAAAAAGACGAAAAGTAGGTACTAAATGGCAAAAGGGTAGAAGTAGGTCAATGAAATTCAATACTTAGGAGTAAGGTTGAATAACAATGGAAAGTGGGGAGCACATAGCAGAAAAATTTAAGCAAAAGGAAGGGCGGCAATGAATGGGATAAGAATATGCAAATATAAACTTCAAATGGTTAGAAAGAATGTACAAAGCACTAGTTGAATCCAAAATGTTGTATGCAGTGGAGATCTGGGCGGCACAGAGGTAAACAAAACGGTGGACCAAAACTACAGAAGGTTTTGTAAAGAGCTACTGGGCTTACCAAGGTCAGCACCTAGGAAAGTAGCTTTAGTAGAATTAGGAAAGTCAAGAAGAAATGGAATAATAATGGAAAGAATAATAAAATTTTGGTATAGGTGTTTCGTTAAAGAAGAAGGGAAAATTATGAAATTATGCATGAGACAGTAAAAAAGATTAGAGAACTCAAATAGTTGGTGGGCAGAGATAGGAGGAATTATGGAAAAAATAGGAATGGGAGATATATGGAGATTAGAGGAAAGGAATACAAGTGATGTGGGTAAATTAGTAAAATGCAGAATAGAAGATATAGAAAGACAGGAAATATGGGGAAGTCTAGAAAATATGAAGTCATTACAATTTTACAAGCAAATAAAAAGAAATTGGGGACGAGAAGCATATGTAGATTACTGTAGTAGGCAAGAGAGAGAAGGGTTAGCATGAATGAGAACAGGGATAATATTTCTAAGAGGGATAAGAGGTAGGGGAAAGGGAATTTGTGAATTGTGTTGGGGAAGAGAAAGAATAACACTTTGTAACAGAATGCGAGGAGGTTGCAATGTGTAGAAAAAGGGTTTGGGAAGAAAAATGGGTGAAACTAGAAAAGAGAATAATAGCTATGAAAATGTTAACGGGCAGGGAGGAAAAGAAGTTAAGAAGTATTGGTGAGTTCTTGCAGAAAGTAAAAGAAAAATGGGCCAGAAATGTAAAAAATGTAAGAAAGGAAGGTGATGGTGCAGAAAGTACAAATTAAGTAATCAAGGAGGTATGGAGGTTAAGAGCTACCTGGCAGAGCAGAAGACCAGGTTGTCATGTAAACCAAGGTAGCAACAAGGTAAATTGTAAAATTTTGGAATATGCACAATAAATATATCATGCCATATCATATCATATCATATGAGAGGTGCAGCGGGCCTCTTCACAGTGCCTTACTCTACACTCATGGATCGTGTTCATGCGCATCAATGTCAAGATGCACTAGGAGGAATGTACAAATCAGTTGGTCATCCTACAGTGTTCAGTTTGGAGGACGAGAAAGGTTAAAATCCTTGGCAACAAGAGGCTTTGGATGTGCACAGAAGCAGAAAGAGAGAAAACCGTAGACCTATTGTAAAACTAAATTGTTGGACTAGTGAGTCAAGTAATGACTTGGTTCCAGTACAAGTAGAATACAGTGACGAGGAACATGCACCATGTGGATTTTGTGGGTTAAAGTTTTATTCTTCGAAATCAGCAACCAAAGGAGACTGGATCAAATGCCAGAAATGTGGACTATGGGTTTGTGCGTTGGCGCAGTTGTTAAGAAAAACTTCATTTGTGGCAAATGCATTTAATTAAAATGAAAAATTACTGTGAGGGGTAATAGCCCCAGGGGGGAGCGGAATAGCCCCGTTAATTTTGAGATTTCCTTTCTGTGCAGCATTCGCTGTTTTATTTGATCACAACTATAGCAAGTAAAATATGTGTACGTTTTAAGGGATTAACAAAGACTGTTCTGCTCTGTGTTTAAAATAAAAGAATGTTTTTATTTGTTCTATAACACCATAAATTTGAAATGAGCGGAATAACCCCACTCGACGCTATAGCGTTATTGTTTGCTTCCATTTACAGTATAAAATATTTCTTTTCTTAATCTTTCTCTTCTATAATCCCTTAACGACTCCAATTGTTTAATTCCACTTTAAATATGTATTTTTGAAAATACTTTAATTTGCCAAGTCTATCATCCATATAAAGATTTACTTGTAATTGATTTATAAACTTAATACTTTATTCCACAATATGCCATTAAAAATTAAATTGCATTTTTCCATTTCTTAGACATTCTATAATTTATGTTTCTGACTATTATCTTAATCCTATTGAGTTTTCCTTTGCAATCAAATGAGCACTTTTAGGTTTCTTAACAAGAACAGAACTAGTTTCTGTGAATCTCTTTACAAATTTACAAACTGTCTTCTCTATGAGGCGAAGGAATACCTTGAAATTGGTCTAGGCCATGTCACTTCTGTACAAGATGTTTGCACTTAAGAATATAAATATGCTGTCTGCTAAAGTATACACACTTTTTGGTATTATAACACAACTAATCACAATTTGATCACAAAGAACACATTAAGAACCCTCATCAGCAACGACCGTACATGCATTGATGCAGAGAAACGCGAGTGCCCGAAGCACTGCACGTCCGCAGGTGCCTCCAATCGGCCGGCCACAGTGTTAAATACGGCACTGTATAACTTTATTCCCACTTTCATACACTTTAATGAACGTGGTGACTGTAATATATGTTAAATCATAATTGTGTTCAGGAAATACTATCTTCTCATCCAGAAGTTATAAGTTGCAAATAAATCTTCCATAATAGTTGATAAACCTTCCAATAAGTTTATTTTTTCTGTATCTTTAAGGCCACTTCTGAATAAGTGTTATGTAGAGTATAAGATAAACACTATTTGATAATCTGAAATGTTGGTAGCTTCTTTTCTGGATTAAGTTTTGTTAAGATATTTCGTACAAATACTTATTATTCTGTTGAGAAAATTTGAAAATCTTCACTTTTGAGTTATTTTAGAAGTTTAAAATGTGGAATAATGTCATTTTTTCTTGTAAAATCACAATTAATACAGGGTAGCTTAGAAGATTGAGAAATTTTGAAACATGTATAAAGTACAGGTCTCCATGACAAATGTTTGGAAATCATGTCATTTCAAGGTACAGTAATTTTTCATGGCCCCCAAGATGGTCTAATCTGACAACGTATAATTCTCTCTCTCTCTCTCTCTCTCTCTCTCTCTCTCTCTCTCTCTCTCTCTCTCTCTCTCTCTCTCTCTTGTAATTTACATCCTCCAATATTAAGTCATATTGGACGATGAATGGAATGGGTGAAATGATGCTCAAATGAGCCCGGGGTCCATAGTGCTAGAGTTACCTGACATTCGTCTTTTAGGGTAAAGGAAAACCCCGGGAAAACCGTATCCAGGTAACTCACCCTGACCGAGATTCGAACTCGGGACCTCTTGAACGTGAGGCAGACACGCTACCACCACGCTACCGAGGCGGGCCAGATTTTCTCTTGAGTCCATCTTAAGAACCAAGTTTGCGGTACTCGATCTACTGCCACTGAAGAATTTAAAGGAAGAACATGAGAGGTAATCTCCAGATTTGCTGTTGAACTGTTAGAACAATGCATAACGTTCCTCTCAGGCTTCAGGAATGTGTGCAGCGAATGGGAGTTCATATATGAAATGCGACTTTGAAGAAGATATATTCAATAATGGTATGTTCTAAACCGTTCATTGATATAAATATGTGAAAACTAGTTGTCCTCATTCATTAATATTCATTCCAAAATCCCCCATTCCTTTGAATCATCCTGTATAATTCTTTCAAGCTATACGCTAGAGACTTTTCCGCTATACGAATTAAGCAAACATGAATAAAAATAGGGAATGTTTCTCCACTAAATCACGCATATTCGCTTGCTTCTTGAATTTCATAATTCTTTTATAAGGTCTATTTCAGTATTTTATCATAGCTATGATCACTAATATTAAAAAGAATCCATACCCGATACTTTTTAAAATATGTTTTTGTTATTGTTACCTATTCCAATAATTGGATGGAGGTTTCTGTTTACTTCTGAAATTGCACAGTGTAGGAGTAAACCAATTAGCACTTTAATAATATAATGTAATTTAATAGTATAATTTTTCCTTGTACTTTCTGTCTGTAATAATTAGAGTTCAATCTTTGTAAATAATTGCCAAGCTGTTAATTTTCTAATTATAACGTTTTCTGTCAAAGATTTCGTTCTCAGGAGTTTTGAGACTTGAGAT